>WOXC01002678.1:0-39447 GCA_011680675.1 Gymnobelideus leadbeateri | reverse complement strand
TTCCTCCTGAAGAAGGAAATGGCAAACCGCTTCAGTATGCCTGCCAAGAAAACCGAAATGGGTTCATGAATAGTCAGACACAATTGGAAAAAGACTTAATAACAACATATGGGCTTCCTCTCTCTGGGGCTAGTGGGAAAATGATTCATTGGGAAATGCTGGTGATATTTTAAAAAAATAAACATTTATTGAATATTAAAATATGTTTTTTAAAAAGATGTCGATCTCCTTTAAGAAGTCAGGCTAGAAAATGAAGAAACCATTCACCAAGAGGGAGGGGCTGCTGAATGAGCTAAAATACCTAAAGAGAGAATTGGAGAGAAATTAAAAACAGTTACTATTCACAGAGGAAAAAGAAGTGTTAAAGGAGGTAATTAACACCTTTCCTTTGAAGAGAAGCCAAGGGCTAAGAATAAACAAGACCAAGAAGTGAGAAAGGGTAATCCTGGAGACAGAAAAAAAAAATTGACTTCCTTTGGTTAAAAAAAGAAAGTAAATAGATAAGAGAAGCTCATAGCAGTTAAATTATGACAAGGTTATTTAATTTGTGCTTAGGGGTTTATTTTTTGTTCAACCCTTCAAAATGGGGTATTATGCTGGTTTCAAAAACTAGAAAGAATGACATTTGTAGAAAAAGTACAGTTAAATGAATTGTTTCCTATTATTGTTTCTCATGATCACCTCCTTGTGAAATGTCTACTTGTAATCTTAAATAAACTCCACCTTTCATCTGATGGCAACTACCCAAATGAGGTGTTGGTTGGCCCTCATCGGTCTAACTTTACATCATCTCATCTTATTTTAGTGATAAAGATATAATATTCGCCTTTGCCATTCCACTCTTTTTCTCTTTGGGTCAGGTAGGAAACTGGGACAACTGTTTAGATAATATAGGGAGGAAGAAAGTGCTATGGGTGAGTCTCACATTTTATACCTGAATGATCTATCTTTATTATCTCAGTAACTACTTCATTTATCAACTTCCCCTTGCTAATAATGACCTGGACTTATTTTTTTTTCCTTCTCTTCCACTGTCTATCTTTTTCTGTGTGGGTAGATATATGAAATTTAGCACATGTACTCTTTGAGGCATGTGGCTATTTGGGGCACATTCAATACTTATTTTATTCCACTAATATTAAATAGAGAGTATTTTATGGTATTTATCATTTCTGGAAACACTAGTTAATCTATATTGTCTTGACAAATGAGTGTCAGTTCCAGGAACAAATGGCAAAATTGAATGAGGGGTCAGTGGCTTTTCCAAGGTCAGGGAAGTCAATTGTCTACACTGATAACTCAAGCTTTCATAGCTCAAGTTTTCTACTCACTCATGCTTTCACTGACTTGTTATTTTTAATGTGACAGCATGAAGGCAACTGTTGTCAACAAACAGGCAAGGCAAAGGAAAACAGTTGGAATGGAACGATGAGTAACTAGCTGCTTACTTCTGTGTGTATTTGGCAAGGGGCCTTGACCTGATCCTTGCCAAGGAGGAGTCTGCCAGAATGTTATTGAGATACAGAAAAGGCTCTGTGAAGACAGAAAGCTGCTAATAACAGAAAATCTATGCCTACCTTAATTGAGAACTTTATTTTGTTCCATTTTCTAAAAGCACACTGCTAACCCAGTTATGAAAATTAGCACTCATCCAGCATGAAGCAAATAGAATTTTTTTTGGTGGGTTAAATTAGAATCTACCGTATGGGTTTAGGGGAAATAGTGCTTAAAGCAAATAAAAATCACATCGGTAGATACACTTTACAAAAATCTCACATATTTAATTGTTGTGACCATTTCAAAAACTACCTTGGGTAGGAAACATGCAGATTTAATCAAACTATTTACATTGGCTTGTAAGCAGTTTATTAAGAGAATTATATTTTGATGTCAAGATATTTGTAGCTCAGATAGTTTCCTTATTTTTTCTAGCAAAGTTTAATTTATAAAAAAACGTTTTAATGACATTACTGTAATTTTTCTTTTTTCCCCTCTGCCAAGCCTTCATTATATGACAGGAGTAGAGTAAATAAAAAGAGACAGTGAAAATATCTGATAGCATATGCCACATCCCACACTTACAATCCATAACCTCTCCCTCTAAGATGCAGGTATATTTATCATCAGTTCTATGGACTCAGGATTGGTCAGTCCATGGATCTGAGTTCTAATAACCTTTAATGTTATCTTCCTTTACATTAATTATAGTCACTGAATATTTTTCCCTTGTTTTGCTTATTTCACTCTGTGTCAGTTGACAGAAGTCTTGCTGTTTCTCTGAATTCTTTATATTTGTTTTCTGTTATATCACAATGATATTAAACCATATTCACGTAATTTTATTTACTTAGCCACTTTGTTTCTATGATTTTTTTTGTTTGTTTTTGCAACAAGAGAGGCTATGAATATTTTGATGTGTGTGAGACTCTTTTCCTCTGTAGCTAGGTGACACAATGAATAGAGCAGTGACCCTGGAGTCAGGAAATCCCTGAGTTCAGATCCCACCTCAAATATTTACTAGTTGTGTGATCCTGAGCAAGTCACTTAACTGCATCAGTTGCTGATGTGTAAAATAAGCTAGAGAAAGAAATGGCAAACCACTCCAATATCTTTGCCAAGAAAACCCCACACTGAGTAATGGAGAGTCTGACATGACTGAAATGACCCAATAACAACAACATATGCCCAGTGGTCTTATTTAATAATAGGGGTTTTTTTTGTTTGTTTGTTTTGGGGTTTTTTGGTGCTTTTTGGAGGGCAATTGGGTTTAAGTGACTTGCCCACGGTCACCCAGCTAGTAAGTGTTAAGTGTCTGAGGCTGAATTTGAACTCAGGTCCTCCTGACTTCAGGGCTGGTGCTCTATTCACTGTGCTACCCAGCTGTCCCTAATAATAGAGTTGTTTTTTGGGGGTTTTTTTTTTTTTGGTTTTTTGTTTTTTCGTTTTTTGGAGGGCAAGTGGGATTAAGTAACTTGCCCACGGTCACACAGCTAGGTTTTTGTTTGTGTGTATTAAGTGTCTGAGGCTGGACCCGAACTCGGATCCTTCTGACTCCAGGGCCAGTGCTCTACTTACTGCGCCACCCAGCCGCCCCAATAATAGTTTTTTTTTGAAAAGTTTTATTAAAACCTTTTTAAACATCACAATTATTGCCTAATATACCTCTCAACCCACTCAATAAGCCTTTGTGACAAAGAAAGTGTTGTCTCCATCTTTAAGATACTACTTCTCTGAGGATGGGGATTATTTTGTGTTTGTTTTTGTATCCCCAGCACCAACCACAGGATAAATACTCAATGATTGGTTGACAAAGTAATCATGTCTGGCAGTGTATATAATAATTTGCACTCCTAGTCTCCCATCTTTCTGTCCTTAGAAGGGAGATAACATTTCTTCATCTGATCTTTGGGGCTCAAAACTAGTCACTGCAATTATTAAACTTTCAACTTTGTTTTTATGCCGCCTTCATTTCAATTTCTGTAGTTGTTGTGTACATTGTCTTCATTCTGCTGATTTTACTCTGCTTTACTTCATATGCATTCTCATTTTGCTTTATATTTCTATTCATTAATTACAGCACAAAGATATTCTATTACAATCATATACCATAATTTGACCAGTCACTTATCTCTGATAACAAACTTTAGTCAAAGGAACTTTTCCCCCCAAGAACATCCATTACTGGGGTTAAGGACTCCCTACAAGAAAAGAATTTGTGGGGACAACTGGAAAATTATTTGCAAAAAATTAAGTTTAGATAAAAAAAATGCATATCATATGCCACCATAAACTCTAAATATATACTCAGCCTAGACATAAAAAAATAAAAATAATATAGCCATCATTTAAAAAACACAGGGGAATTTAAAGAATTGTCCTTGTACAATCATGGCTAGGGGACAGGAGGAAATTCTTAACTAAAATAAGGGACAGAAGTGACCATAAAAAAATAAAGGACAATTTCAATTTAATAAAAATGAAAAGTACAAACAAAATTAATGAAGTTTTAGCAAGAAGAGATAATTTATTGGGGAAACAACTCTTTGTGGCAAATATATTTCATAGTGGTCAGATGTGAAAGATATGGAATCAATACAGATATATAAGAGCAAGTGCCATTCTTGCCCTCATGGATAAATGAGCAAAACACAGAAATAAGGAATTTTTTTTTTAAAAAAGACAAGCTATGAATAATTGTTTGAGAAAATAATCAAATAAATAGTAATAAAATAAGTGCAAATTGAAACAACGGAAATTGCACCTCACTCACATCCACCAGCTGGACAAAGATGACAAAAGATAGAAATGTCAAATATTGGAGGGGCTGTGGGAAGACAGGTGTACAGTTTGAAAGTCAGACCTTTCAAAGACCTAGACTTATTCAATCTGTGAAGACTAACATGACATTACAGATGAAAATGGAGAAATGGTTGCATGCTCGACTGAATAACAATACTGAAATTTGCCCAAGTGATATATTACATCAGAGGTGCAGGGAGCAGCAAAACTCCACCTCTGAAACTAGATTAAAATGTAATTAAGGAAATATTTAACAAAATAAAAATACAATATGATTTTTAATGTGTGGTTTTCTGAGTTAATATTCAGCCAGCAGAAATCTGTTTCTGTTTAGCATTACTGACTTACATGAAATTGCATGTTTATTGACATAATACATTATCATATGTTGATTCATGCTTGTTTTATTACTTTGCTATTCTGTTTATTCATCAACATCAATGCTAGTTTTATTAATGAAGAATAGAAACACCTGTTTATTAGCAATACACTATTTTGCTGTTTGATGTTTGTGTCCATGCTAAAGTTATGCATGTTTTGCTCTTTCATATGCTATCAATATTGTTAGCTTTGTTTTATTTTGCTGCCTATAATTATTTGATTTTGTATTATGTATATGTGTGCATTATTAGGCTATGTATATGCTTTGTCTTGCATGTAATTTAGGCATATGGTCATTAAAGCATTGATAAGGCAATGCTTTGTATCATGTTATATGAATTTCATTTACTATTGACGTGTATTTACTGTGTACTGTGCCACAGGATGATTATCTAGGATTCTGGGATAATCACCCTTGTTGTTTTACAATACTGATGTATCTTTTGGTGTTTGGGATCTATGTTCACAGATTTCAAGTATTCCTCGGCTAAATTTTGCAAGAGATTGCAGCATTTCTGGCCCCAGGGAGGAATGTAGCCCCTCCCACACTTCCAGTCTAGGGATTATTGTCAGGGAGGATCAAAATCCTGGAAGCTACTGTGGTAACTGACTACACTTTTCCTCAGTGGTCAAAAGGACCCATGGCATTTGAACTAGGCAATGGAAGAAGAATCTGGGAAGTAGGACATGAAGTATTTCTTTTAGCCTAGCCAGGTGGAGTACTGGGGGCAGATTGAGAGTCAGAGTAATGTGCTGGGTGACCTGATTCTGTCTCTGGGACTCTTGAGGATTGTTGTTGATGACAATATTGACCAGGAATTGTGGGATGGAGCCAGTGAGACTGGAGAGATGAAGTGTAGTAGTAAGAAAAGAAATAAATCGAGTCATGCCAGAGTGAGCTGGTGAGCCACTCAAACCAGGCACCTGAAACCTGTGTTTCCCCTCCTTATCCCTGGCTGGATCGGCACTTCTGTTAACTGTTCAAACTCTTCCCACTCTCTGTTCCACCATTCCCCTCTCCCCCTTGGTAGAGAAGAGGAGAAGCAAAGGGAAAGATTACCATTTTGTTCCCTATCTGCTGCAATCTTAAGTAGCTGGCATCCCAAAGGAACTATTCTTCGATGGATTTTTGCTGTTTGTTTGTTGTTACCATTTATATAAAAGTAAATTGATGACTGCTAGCTCCTTCTGGGAATTTTATTATTTGGCAGTGTCATTGAGAACAGGTTTTGCCCTTAAAATGCACAAGATATTTTTTTTTTCTTCTTCAGCAAAAGCTAAAGTGGGAAGAATGGAGGTTTCATGGAACCCATGAGAGGAAGACCTACAAGTTATCATCATCATCATCATCATCATCATCATCATCATCATCATCATCATCATCATCATCGTCATCATCCCCTAAATCTAGTAAGAGAAACCATTATACGCATTATTTCTAGCTGGTATCATGAGCATTCCCCTTTACCAGGGTGGGCATATTAAAGATGAGATCCCATCCAAGCTGTCCTCTACAAATCAGGAGCTTTCCTTGCAGATGGGAACTTCTACTTCCCCTACATGTGGAAATCAATTTACAAATTTCAGAGGTATATCTATATCTGTCACCTATACCTCACATGGGATCTCATATTCCTAGCTCTCTTATGTATTCTATATATTAAATGTGGGGAAGTCTATATACTACTTTACATGTATATAGCTCTGTCCATTTAGGTATCTATCCATCCATCCATCTAGACTCTATCTAGACATCTGTCCAATCATTCACCCATCTTTCTAGACACCTATCTGTCTATCTACAATAGACTAGAAGAATCATCAAATAAAATGTCATTTGGATAAGGGATATGACCCCAAGGACAAAGACAGAGAGGAATGTACTGTATGTTTGATAACAATAGCCAGCATTTATATAGTATGTGCAAAACACTCTTAGTGCTCCCTCGTGTTCTCACATGTTCTCACAACAAACCTGTTAGGTACATACTATTATTATCTTCATTTTTACAGATAAAAAAACTCAAAGCTAGTGTCTGAGGTAACATTCAAACCAAGGTCCGGATGATTCCAAGCCCAACATGTAATTCACTGCACCACCTAGCTGCTTAACACTTTTTTAAAAAAAAAAATAGAGTCAAAGAATTGGAAGAAAAGTTGGTGTTCTTTGTTTAGGGAATGGCTGAATAAACTGTAATATGAATGTAATGGAGTATTATGCTGTAAGAAACAATCAATATGAAGAATTCAGAGAAGCTTGGCAAGAGATATGACCTGATGCAGAACTAGAACAATTTACATGATGGCTATCAGTTTTTTTAGGGGGGAAGGTAGGGCAATTGGGGTTAAGTGACTTGCCCAAGGTCACACAGCTAGTTTTGTGTTAAGTGTCTGAGGCTGGATTTGAACTCAGGTCCTCCTGACTTCAGTGCCGGTGTCTATTCACTGTGCCACCTGCCCCATATCATTTTTTTTTTAAACTTCTGATTTCACTGGTTTGGAGTTTCTTAATTAGGACACTACCTCCAGCACTGGAGATTAGCTATTAGTAGTGTGAGATAGTTTCTTAAGAGTACTGAGAGGTTAAGTAATTCATTCAATTTTGATAGCCAGTGAGAATCAAAAGCGGGACTCTGGACTATGAGGGCATTTCTATTCATTATTCCATACTGCTTCTCACAATGATGACAACATATGGAAAAACAATCTGGCACTTCCAAACTCTGATTAATGTGGTGATCAATTTTGAGTCCAGAGCATGCCAGATGCTATATTAGAGAAGTAAGTATACATTTTCAAATATAGTCATATTTATTAATTTTGTATGACTTTATTTGCTATGGAGGAATTTCCCTTAGGGTTGGGGATGGAGTGGAGCAGTCATTGGGAAGTTTGATTTTTTTTTTAAAACAACACCAATAAACATTTCAAAAGCAACAAAGAGATTTTTAAAAATTTACTTATCTTTCCAATTACATGTAAAGGCCATTTTTTAACATGGTTTTTAAAAAAAAATTGAGTTCCAAATTCTCTTATCTCCACCTTCCTTGAGAAGGCAAGCAATTGTATGTGGCTTATATATGTGAAGTCATGCAAAACACATTTCTATATTAGCCATGTTACAAAACAAAACACAGACCACCAAGAAAAAAAAAAGAAAAATTTTAAAAGTATGCTTCAATTTGCATTCAAATTCTATCAGTTCCTTCTCTGGAGGTGGATTTTTTTAAAATCATAACTCCTTTGGAACTGTCTTGGATCATTGTATTTCTGAGAATAGCTATAGTCATTCATAGTTGATCATACAATATTACTATTACTGTGTTCAATGTTTTTCTCACTTCACTTTGCATCACTTTACATGATATATCCTACAACTTTGCTAAAGTTGTCAGTTATTTCACCTAGTTTTTTAGTTGACTATCTAGGATTCTCTAAGTATACCATCATATCTGCAAAGATAGATTTGTTTTTTCATTGCCTATTCTAATTCCTTTAACTTCTTTTTCTTCTGATTGCTATAGCTAGCCTTTCTAATACAATATTGAATAATAGTGAGAGTGGGCATCCCTGCGTCACCCTTGATTTTATTGGGAATGCTTCTAAATTATCCTCATTAGATAATGCTTGCTGATGGTTTTAGATATACTACATATTTAAAGGAAAGCACCATTTATTCATTTATTATTTAATGACTGTTGTCAAAAGCTTTTTCCTTCATCTATTGAGATAGCCGTATGTTTGTTGTTTTTGTTATTCATATGGTCAATTATGTTGACAGTCTTCCTAATATTGAACCAATCCTGCATTCCTAGGATAAATCCACCTGGTCATAATGTATGATCTTGGTGATATATTGCAGAAATCTCCTTGCTAGCATTTTATTTAAAAGTTTTGCATTGATAACTCACTAAAAAAATTGGTCTATAGTTTTGTTTTCACTTTTCCTGATTTAGGTATCAGCACCATATTTGTGTTGTCAAATTTGGTAAGACTCCTTTGCCTGTTTTTCCAAATAGTTTATATAGTATTAGAATTAATTGTTTTAAATGTCTGATAGAATTCACTTGTGAATCTATCTACTCCTGGGTATTTTTTCTTAGGGAGCTCATTTATGGCTTGTTCAATTTCTTTTTCTACAATAGGCTTATTTAAGTATTCTATTTCCTCTTCTGTTAATCCGGGCAATATTTTTAAAAATATTCACTATTTCAGTTAAATTGTTGGATTTACTGGCATATAATTGGCAAAATAGCTCCTAATAATTGCTTTAATTTCCTCTTTATTGGCAGTGAATTCACCCCTTCCATTTCTGATACTGTTGATTTGGTTTTCCTTTCTTTTTTAAAATGAAATTAACCACTGGTTTATCTATTTTGTTGGTTTCCCTCCAGAGAACTAGCTCCTAGTTTTATTTATTAGTTCAATGGTTTTCTTACATTCAATTTGATAAATCTTGCCTTTGATTTTTTCAGGATTTCCAATTTGGTGTTTAATTGGGGATTTTTGTCTTTTTACTAGTTTTTTTTTTTTTTAATTGCAAGCCCAATTCATTGATCTGCTCTTTATTTTTACTGATAAAAGCATTTAGAGATATACATTTTTTCTTAAGTTCTGGCTTGGCTGCATTCCATGAATTTTGGTATGTTGTCTCATTGTTATAATTTTCTTTATAATAAAATTATTGTTTACCCACTCATTTTTTAGGATTATTTAGTTTCTGATTAATTTTTAATCTGTGTTTCCACAGTAAAGGAACTGTTTTAATGTTTGAACATAGAAGTTAAGGCATATCCAAAGGATAACCAGTAATGCTTCAAGTCTATTTTCTATTAGATCTTGCTGTTGCTCCTACTTACACAATTTTAGGTATTAGCAGGAAATAAAAAAGCCCACTACAGACAGAGAAGGACAAAAAGTCTGCTTTCTCTGCAAATTTCATTTGCTCCCTTGTGTTGGCTGCTAAAGAAATCCTCATGTCAATAAGAGTGGTGAGCCTGCTACTTTTCATTATATAAGCTGATCCAGCTACATGGTCTAGCAGTTCTTTGCACATGACTTTTCATCTCCCCCGTATGTGCCATTTCACAGGCTGTCCTCAATCCCCCCTCTTCCTTTTGACTTCCTTCAAGACTTAGTTCAAATTTCACCTTCTGCAAGAAGTCTTTTACACCCTCTTCTTTCCATCCCCACTCAATGACTTCCCTCTGAGATTAACTTCCATTTACACTGTGTAGATACTATGTGTACATATTTATTTGCATGCCGAGTCCTTTATTAGAATGTAAACTGCTTGAAGGCAGGGACTGTGCTTTTGTCTTCCTTTTTTTCACACTGCCTGGCACACAGTAAGTGCTTATAAATAACTAAATAAACTAATAAATAAACGACTGTTGACTGTTATTGTAAAAACCTTGTATTTTAGAAAAAGGAACTTCCAATGCTATTTTCAGGTCTGCCTCTAAACACCTGATAGAAGGTTAATAGCGTCTTAAAAGTATGATGCACTTTGTGTATCTATCTGTCCATCCACCTACTTACCTACCTTCTTGTCTATCCATCTATCTATCTTTCCCCCAAAGAAGCTAAGGGATACCAAGTCATCAATGACCTCAAGGTATACGTCGCATTTTCAAAATATTTACAAAATTTATTTAAATGTTTTAATGCATTTTCCCAAAAGCACTTTAAGGAGGAGTGTATTTTATAGAATGTCATAACTTAAGAAAAGGAAGTAGAACAGTGTAACATTTTTTTAAGTGCACAAAAGAGAACAGAAGGAAATTTAGAAGGAAGCACAAGCGGGACAGATTTTGCAAGTAATGTGTAGGATTTTTTTTTTTTTAGAGCAAGCTTATGAAATGGAGACTCACAGTTTAACAAAGAATTTTCTATTCTGCCATTTAAAAACAATTTTTTTTAAGCTCTAAATTCTCTCTCTTCCTCCATCCCTCTCCCACCTGCCCTTTGAGAAATGAAGAAGGCCTAAGGAAATGGTAGTATATTTGTTTCTGTCTGTTTTGCAGTAATTATACATATGAAGTCATTCTGCTGTTTGGGAATTTTTTTTATAGGTGTTTAAGTTCAAAATAAAAAAGTTAAAAGAGCTGAGAAAACTTGAACATGGCAAGCACCAAACAACATTACAAAAAATGAAATTATTCTATCTTAAGACATTTTAAATGACTTATTAGCTGGGAACTGTCCCCATATGTTATATATGTATAGTCAGACTGTGTACTTACTAGAATGAAGATGTCCAACAGAGTCTACTCCAGACTAACACAAATAAGCTGTTGATGCCTGATAGTTTGAGTACTTTATTTTCTCACTTTTGCCATCTTTGTGAATTTGATCAGCTTAATTTAATAAAATTGTTTTAATTTTCTTTTTTTTTTTTTGGAGGGGGCGGGGGAAGGCAAGGCAATTGGGGTTAAGTGACTTGCCCAAGGTTACCCAGCTAGTGTCAAGTGTCTGAGGTAGAATTTGAACTCAGGTCCTTCTGACTTCAGGGCTGGTGCTCTATTTACTGCACCACCTAGCTGCCCCTGAATTGTTTTAATTTTCATATTTCTGATTGTTAAAAAAAATATTCTTGGGGCGGCTAGGTGGTGCAGTGAGTAGAGCGTCGGCCCTGGAATCAGAAGGACCTGAGTTCGGAGCCGGCCTCAGACACTTAATGCACATACAAACAAAAACCTAGCCGTGTGACCTTGGGCAAGTTACTTAACCCCAATTGCTTTAAAAAAAAAAAAAAAAAGGGATAATGATAAAGTCATTCATTGGAGCTGATAAAACAGATTCAATACATATCTGAATGGCAGTACCATTCTCTTACCTGCCAAATCCAATGGCCTTTTATTCTTTATAAATTAACTTATTTTTAGTTTTCAACATTCACTTCCACAAATTTTAAAATTTCTCTCCCTCCATTCCTTTCCCCCAAGACAGTGTGCAATCCTATATAGGCTCTACATATACATTCTTATTTATTTATTTATTTATTGCTTTTTGGAGGGCAATTGGGGTTAAGCAACTTGCCCAAGGTCACACGGCTAGTTTTTGTGTTAAGTGTCTGGGGCCACATTTGAACTCATGTCCTCCTGACTCCAGGGCGGTGTTCTATTCACTGTGCCACCTAGCCACCCCCACATACATTCTTATTAAACATATTTTCACATTAGTCATGTTGTATAGAAGAATTAGAATGAATGGGAGGAACCATGAGAAAGAAAAAACAAAACAAAACCAAAGAGAGCAAATAGTCTGCTTTGATCTGCATTCAGATTCCGTATTTTTTTCTTTTCGAAGTGGATGGCCTTTTCCATCATGAATCTTTTCAAATCGTTTTTGGTCCTTACATTGCTCAGATGAGCTAAGTCTATCAAAGTCTGTCATCGCACATTGTCTGTTACTGTATGTACAATGTTCTCCTGGTTCTGCTTACTTCACTTAGCATCAGTTCATATAAATCTTTCCAGGCTTTTCTAAAGTCCACCTGTGCATCATTTCTTATAGCACAATAGTATCCCATGACATTCTACATTCACATAGGAGAACTTGTTCAGCCATTTCCCAGTTGATGAACATCCCCTCAATTTCCAATTCTTGGTCACAACAAAAAGAGCTGCTATAAATATTTTTGAACAAGAGGGTCCTTTTTCCATTTTTATGATCTTTGGGGATACAGCCCTAGAATAATGGCCTTTTTTCAATCTTCATCCTGTTTGAACTCTCTGGAGCCTTTAACTTTACTAATAACTATCTCTTCTTAGATATTCTATCATCTCTCTTGGTTTTCATGACACTGCTTTCCTTCCAGGGTTTTCTCCCCCCACCTCAGTCTCATTTTGCTGAAGCTTTGTCCAGATCATGCCCCTGAGTGACCTAACTTAATAAGGCTCTGTTGTAGCTTTTCTTCTCTCCTCTATTTTGTTTTCCTCATTCACATCAGCTCCTATGGACTCAAATATCCCTGAGCCCCAGTTCTACATCATCCTAAATTGAGGTCCTGATGGCACTGAAACAGTTTGTCCAAAGCAAAGTTTACCATCTTCCCTAAATTCTCTCTTTATACCAAAATTCTTATTACTATTGGGTTACCGTTAGGTTGTCACCATCCTCCCAGTCATGTGGTGTCACCTTCAACTGCTTACTCATACTCACCCTGAATACACACACACACACACACACACACACACACACACACACACACACACACACATTCAGCATATACTGAATATATACATACTCACTCTAACTTGTCAAATCTTGTTATGTCTATCTTCACATTTCTCATCTATGTCCCCTTTCTCTCTACTCATACAGCTACCATAATATTATTTACGGCAATAACCTTCTTAGTCCCCTTCTCTCAAATCTACACCAAACCACTCAGTTGGCAAAGCCATCTTTCTGAAGTGCAGCTCTGAGCATGTCTTTTTCCCCAACTCCTCACCTACCCAATAAACTCCAAAGGCTCCCTATTACCTCCAATAGGAAGCTCTTTACTTGCTACTTGAAGATCTTCACAACCTGGCCCATTTCTCTCTTTCTTTTCTTCCTGTTACATGAACTCTATGATACAACTATGTTGGACTACTTCCTGTTCCTTGAACACAACAGTCCATTGCCAAACTCCATGCTGTTCCACAGACTATCTTTTATGTCTGGGAATGCTCTTCCCTCTCATCTCACTGTCAGGTTCTCTGGCTTCCTTCTGTCACAACTGAAATTAAGGTAAACTAAGCCACAAAGTTTTGAGAATGTTGGATTTATTTGTAAGGCTACCAATTACCAAGAAAATGGTTCTTTCAGCTTCTCTGCCAGCCAAAAGACCATGAGGTGAGGCTTTTAGCCTTCATGTAGTTTTGGGGAGTACAAGAGAACAAAGAACAGGATGCATCACAGATGGAAAACAATATGACTGGTTACAAAGTCTGAAGTGTCATAGATGATAGAAAACAATGTGACCAGAGAGAAGTCTGGAATACAGGGCAAGCTCATTGTTGGTGTCTACCTGCTGCATGGTTAATGTCAAAGTGATGGAAGAGCAGATTTTCCTCAAGGATAGCCAATGTTAAAGAGATAAAAGTCCAGACTTCCTGATACCCACCCCAACCTTTCAAGGATAACAAATTTCTTCTAATTGTACAATGCAGACAGAGATAACAGTTTTCTTCCAATTAAAGTAATTTATAGGGAAACAACTCAAGAGAGGAAAACTAAACTTCTGGACTTAACTGAGAAACAAAGAAACATGATTTGGCAGTTACAGAATAGAATCAATTAGAGAATGGAATAAAATATAAAATACTAAGTCAATATTTGATTTTCTCAGTTCAAGACTCTGCTCAAACCTCATCTTCTGCTAGAAGCTTTCCCATCTCCCCAGGTACTGGCACCTTCCTTTGTTGATTTTTCATCTATTCTGTATACATTTTATACATACATGGTTAATTTACATTTTATCTCTCCCATTAGAATGTCAGCTCCTTGAGGGCAGGCACAATGTTTTTGCCTTTCTTTGTCTCCCCAGCACTTAGTTCAATACCTGGTAGATAGTAAACCCTTAATAAATGCTTATTGACTATTAAAATTATTCCAGCTTACAATTTTTAATATTTTACCAGAACATAAAATGCCAAATGGTCCTAAGGTAAAATGACAATAGAATACCATATGGTCAGACCTTGTTGCAAAGCCAACTTAAAAAACAAGATAATTCCTTTATAAGTGACAGAATTAAATGCAGGAGATGCCCCTTCATTGTTAACATATTTAAAAATGTACAATTTAATGGTAAACCAAATAGGAACAAGTTCCTTCTTTCTTCCAGGCTTTTCTTCTATGTTCAAAAAAAAATAATTATGGTGTGATAACTTTGTTTTTTTTTAAGTATTTGGAAATATGATTTGTAGTCAACTGTGCCAAAAAGCTGACATCTGTTCTAGTAAGGAGAGGCAATGTGAGTGTGAATACAGTGGAAAGTAGCTGGAAGAACATGAAATTTGGGAGATATGGATCCGATGTTCTACTTTAGAACTTAACTTGGGTAAGCTGCCAGGCCACAATCAGCCTTAGGGGGCTCGTCTATAAAACTGGAATACCATTCATTACCTCACAGGGTTGCCGTGAAGATGACATGAGAAAACAACGGTGAAATGCTTTGTAAACCTCAAAGCACAATGTAATGGTAAGTTATTGCCATTTAAAGTTAATGCCTAGATAAGGAATATAGGGAATGAGTCCTTTGACTTCAAGTCTTTAAAAAAGTGGAAAAAACCGTTTCTAAAAATTTCTTCCAAGTATTAAAAAAAATAAACATTCATCCAATATTATAAAATAGAAAACTTTAATTACATTTTCAAACATAAAATGCCAAATTTTAAATGATATGTGATCAATTATTGAAAAACAGAAATGGGGGGCGGAGCCAAGATGGCGGAGTAGAAACAGCACGTCCAAGCCACTCTCCCCCCATATCACCTCCAAACTATGTAAAAGGGGACTCTGAACAACTTCTGGAGCCCCAGGACCCACAGAATGACGCAGAGAAGCTAACCTCCCGCTGAGGACAGCCCAGCAGCCCTGCAGGAAGGACCAGCACAGCGCTCTGGGAGCTGGCAGCGTGTGCATAGCCAAGCGCCTGAGTCATGATTTTGGCCCCAGGACGGCAGGGCCATCAGCTGGCTGGAGGGACCCCAGAACACCAGCAGCTGTGGTGATTCCAGATTTATCAACATAGACATGCCTAGGACAAAGTGAGAGGTTAGTGCCCTTTGGACTTTGGGACCAATATTTGGGGAACGCGTTGGCTTCCTCCCCTGGAGGCTAGAAGCCGCTGAGGAGACACGCCACTTTGTAGTTGTCAGAGGCAGCTCCAGCTCTTGGCCTGTAGGGAGATCCAGCAATCAGTCTTCGGGGGTAATCGCTCTTGCTTTAACCTCCCTGGATCTGGACTGTGATCTGGGGTGGAGGTAGTGGGTGGGTTTCCAGCTTGCCAGAAATGGAAGTTGCCCCCCCCACACACACACACACATGTTTCGGACGAAAATTCCCGTCTGGCGCCAGAGCCATACTGTGGCAAGCCCAAAAGTCAAGTAATTAAGTGGCAACATGCCAAGGCAAAGGAAACAAATTAAACAGAAAAATTCAACCTTAGACTCCTGCTTTGGGGGCAAAGAGGATCGAAGCATAGACTAGGAGGAGGGCTGTGAGGTCAGAAGTCCTGCTCCAAAATCCCCAGGGGAAAACATGAGCGGGCTGCAGGCTATAGAGGACCTTAAGAAGGACTTTAAAAATCATATAAGAGAAATGGAGGAAAAATTGGGGAGAGAAATGAGAAGGATGCAGAAAAAGTATGAAATGAGGGTCAACAGCCTGACTGAGGAAAACAACACCTTAAAAAATAGACTAACTCAAATGGCAAAGGAGGCCCAAAAGGGCAATGAGGAGAAGAATGCCTTAAAAAGTCAAATTTGCCAGATGGAAAAAGAATCTCAAAAGTTCACTGAGGAGATCCATTCCTTCAGAGTTAGACTGGAGCAAATGGAAGCTAATGACTTTATGAGAAATCAAGATGCTGTTAAGCAGATCCAAACAAATGAAAGATTAGAAGGCAATGTGAAATATCTCATGGGAAAAACCACTCACCTGGAAAATAGATCCAGGAGAGACAATTTAAAAATTATTGGACTACCTGAAAGCCATGATCAAAGAAAGAACCTAGAAATCACCCTTCAAGAAATTCTCAAGGAAAACTGCCCTGATGTTTTAGATCCAGAGGGCAAAATAGAGGTTGAAAGAATCCACAGATCACCTCCTGAAAAAGATCCCAAAAAGAAAACTCCCAGGAATATTATAGCCAGGTTCCAGAATCCCCAGATCAAGGAGAAAATACTACAAGCAGCCAGGAAGAAACAATTTCAATATTGTGGAAACACAATCAGAATAGCCCAGGACCTGGCAGCTTCTACACTGAGGGATCCAAGGGCATGGAATATGATATTCCAGAGGGCAAAAGAGCTGGGAATGAACCCAAGGGTCACCTACCCAGCAAAACTGAGTATTTTGTTTCAGGGGAAAATATGGTCATTCAGTGGAATAGAGGACTTTCAAGCATTCTTGAGGAAAAAACCAGAATTGAATAGAAAATCTGACATCCAGACACAAGAAGCAAGAGATGCCTGAGAAGGTAATCAGGGAAAAGAAATCAAAAGGAACTTATCAAAGTTGAACTATTTACATTCCTATATGGAAAAGCAGTAACTGTGACTGATGAAACCTCTCTCAGTATGAAAATAATGGAAGAAGGGTGTTTGGTCATATGAATACATATGTGAATGTGTGTGTATATGGTTACAGTTATATATGGATAGAGGGCATAGGTTGAATTTGTTGGGAAGGGAGGATACTCAAGGGGTGAAATTATGAGGTGAGAGAGGAAAGTGGCAAGAGGAAATGGGGAGAGACAGGGTAGGGTAAACTATCTCATGTAGAAGAAGCAAGGGGAAGTGGCTGCATGGGAGGGGAAGAATAGGAAGACAAAAAGGCAAAACCACATTCTCACTGAATTTGGTTCAGGGAGAGAATGACATACATACTAAATGGGATATCTCAACCTGCAGCAGAATAGGGGGAAGGGGGATGAGAGGAGGATGATGGATGGGAGGGCATCCTTGGGGTGAGGGGAGGTTGGAAGTACCCACTATAGAAGAGGGACAGGATCAAGTAGGGAATGGACCAGGTGGGGGGTGGGATGAGTGGGAGGGAATTATAAGCAGCCTTGTACAATATATCTACTATGACAATGCTTTGCATAGCTAGACATGTACAACATATACTGAATTACTTATCTTCCCTGAGGGAATGGGTGACAAGGGAGGAAGGAAATGGATCTGAAATTCAAGGTCTTAAGATTAAATGTTTCAAATATATATAAATACTATTATTAATACTCTTTTGCTTGTAATTAGGAGATTGGGACACAAAGATTCACCTTCCTCTAACGGAAAAGTCGAAGGGGGTATGGGAGATGATATGGGAGAGAGCAGATTGGAGGAAGTGATATCTTGTGGGACTGCTATTCTGGGAGGGTGGGTAGGGGAAAAACAGGGGGAGAAAAATGATTGTAACTCAAAATCTTGCGGAAACGAATGTTGTAAAACAGAAGTTAATAAAGCATTTGTTTAAATTAAAAAAGAAAAAGAAAAACAGAAATAAATATGCTGCCTTTTCCTTGGGTGAATATAAATTTTGGCTTATAGGGACAATACATACCTGAAAATTTAAGTCTAAAAGGCACTTTGGAAAAGAAGGTGCTAAGAAATAATCATTGGGAAACATGTGACAGCTCTTAAAATAAAAGATGTGTGTTTTATTTATTTTATATGAAAGCAACTAAAATTATATCTGACTGGATTTTAGCACTGTCAATCTAAATATTTTTCTTCAACAATGACTATTTCATATTAAATTATAATCTGTTGAAAATGGTAACATTTATTGGTGACAATTCTCCAATACAAAAGTATTTTCAAGTCTTTTACCTTACATTAGTTACACCATGCAGAATTTAAGCAATAGGCAAAAAAAAAATCTTGCTTTTGCTTTTAAAAATTATTGGAATAGAAATTAATTATATTTAGAACTCTGGTCACTTTGTATCTAATAAGTATGTTACCAGCAACTCACAAATCCATCCAATATACATTGATATAAAAACAGTGTTGGTTTTACTCTCAGTGTGAGTAACTGCATTTAATTTTAATTTCAAATTACCCAGAGACTCAAAGAACTGTGAATGAACTATATAAATTAGACACGAGTACAGAATCCATTTAATGGACATTAATACTGCCTTTTAAAATTATTAGATATAAAAGTTCACAAGAGAACGTGTTTTCCTAGACTACTGTATACGCAATAAAAAAAAAGACCATTTTTTTACTATAATATTATTTCTTGCTTTCTCTGGGCTGCTAAATTTTTAAAAAGCTCTGCCTACAGAATTAAGTACCATCAATTACTGTCTGAAAAAAGGCAAACATCTGATACTATCCTACAGTTCCAAAAATTGTAACAAATTGCCTCTGGCCAGAATCTTGCACTTAGAGGATACCTCTACTTGACTGGATATACTGCAAAAGCTGTTCACAATAAACTAGAGAGCGATGTTTGTATTTGACAGCCTCAATTTCTTCCACCAGTAAGTCAGGGAACAGAATACTTCCTTCCTTTAAAACCCCTATTAAAAAAAAAAAGGAAAAATGCTGTTAAAAAAAAAGGCATGAAATCATAAATGGAACATTTAAAATATGCCATCTCCTCATTCTGAAATCATACGCTTCGTATGCAACCATAAGCTGTATATGTTTACACTGAAAAGAAAAACATTCCCAGAATTTATTAATTATTCATTTATTATCTTGTCCAACCTAAACAGTGACAGAAGATTTTTATTAAAAAGTCATGATAACCAAACTTCAGGTTGCTTTTAGCTCTGAAATAAAATAAATAAAACAAGTTGTTGGTAGAGATCTTTTGGAAATAAAGAAATCTGTCTCTCTGGTTGGGTAGGTGTAGGGTAGTAATGAGGGGAATGTGAAGGGAAGAAGAAAGCAGATTTTACTCATTGCTATTAATCTTCCAGAATAACTGGGTCACCTCCATTATTGCTGATTGCCGTGGTTCAAGATTTCTATCAGAAAGTAAAAGACTAAGCATGTGCTGATGAAATTATTGCAGTTTTGTATTTTAATAAAGAACCTGTGACCTAGTGACTTTTAAATGTCAGAAGATATTAATGAAAGATTTTAATCCTCTTGTTTTATCCAAAAGTGGGTATGTTACTCAGCCACACACACACACACACACACACACACACACACACACACACACACACCAACACACACTATTTAAAAAATTACTATAAAAAAATCAATGCTAATGTCTAACCCAATGCTTGATTCTTTAACATATATTATTTAAAAGAAGAAACAAGCAGTAAGACTAGAAGTAGGACAATTAAAAAAAGTAGTAACTAGAGGTGGGTGGCACAGTGAACAGAGCACAGGCTCTGGAGTCAGGAGGACCTGAGTTCAAATCCAGCTTCAGACAATTAACATTTACTAGCTATGTGACCTTGGGCAAGTCACAACCCCAATTACCTTTCCTCCCCCCTCCAAAAAAGCAAAAAAAAAAAAAAAAGTAACCAAAAACTTCTAGAATGTGAACATTATTTTATTATTATATTACTTTAAATCTATTTATTCAGTTGAGAAACTATCTAGACTGATAATTATATATTCAAAATAATTGTCTACATATCCCATAGCCTGGGACCACACAAGTGCAGAAGACCTCCATATGAATTTTTCATTCTGATTCTATGGGCCTACCTAACTGATTCTACTAGGAGTGGTAGGTGTCTCACTTGCTTGCTAATTTCATTTCAACAATTTGAGCTGGTTAGGATTATAGTTACCTGTAAAAAATCTTACCTAATACTGCATCTTGAATTTTACTGTCTGGATCATCAAGGTGGACAAACAGCTCTTTGTAAAGATACTGTATATTGCCTTTAAAGAAGGATTTTCCATCATCATCATTTTTGATGCACTTAAGCCAGCTAATTAAGGAACTTGTAGCTGCTATTCGTACTTTATTTGAAGCATCATCCAGGCGTTTCAAGAGTTCTAAAAGAAAAAAGAAAAAATTTAAAGTAATTATTATTTGAAATCACTAGAAGTAATAACCTGAAATTAATTAATCCACCTATTTAATATATATTATGTTAAAGACCCTGTTAGGGTTCAAAGAAGACAGAAAAAATATGACCTAGTCTTTGTCATCAAGAAGTTCATAACCTAACTGAGGAGAGAAGACATAGATGTATCATGAAGAAATAATATATGGCAGTGAGGGGTAAATGCTAAAACAAGTGGTATAGATGTTTGTAATATGTATGCATATATACACATAAACACATGTATATATGCATATATTATACACATGCAGACATACACAATACATATTCACATATATACATACACAATAGGGGCTGTAACAGTTTGGCTAGAGCCATGGGTGTGAAATCAAATGTAACTAGGAAGATACTAGACAGGAGAGACAGAATTTGATATGGTCCATCAAAAGTGGAGTAGGAGTTAGGTAGATGTAAGAAATGTGAAAGCACCAAACATGTTCACAGATAGTTTGGCTAAGGAGAAGGTTCATGTAGGGAATCCCAAGAAGCAGGAAAAGACAAATGGACAGAATCCTTGACAGGTTGTCAGGGGACCTGAATTTCACCGATAGCTCTGTCACTAATAACCTCAGTTACCTTTAGCAAGTCTTTCCAGTGGAGAGCTTTATAGAGTAAATGGAGTACCTGACAGAAATAACTACAAAAAAATTTTAAAAATTAAAAGTGGTAGAAACCACTTGAAGAAAAGTTTTTAAAAATGAAGATACATTATAATTTCAGAGATGATTGAAGACAGTGGGAAAAGAGGATTACATTTTTTTCAACTTTTAGGGAAATATAACTCTGAGCCCTAGTTTCCTTGAAATCTAAATGAGCTCTAAGATCTATTTCACTTAAAAATGTCTAAGGGGTCTCATACTCCACTGATTTACCAAGACTAGAATATTCCCTGTGGCATTTAAAAATATTCTTTTATTGATGCTTGTTAATTTCACATCACAGCCCTCTCCAATTAGCATCTTCTACTTTACCTAGTACTAAATAGGAAAACATTTACATTAAAAAAAAAAAGCAAGAATGTCAAAGAAGAATGTGGTACATTTTGCCCTGCAGTATCTGCTGGAAAAAGGGGGCTATCTTTCTGGATATGATCTCTGTGACTGAGAACACCCAATACAAAACTGGCTTCCTCTTAAGGTTTTGCTTTTTCTCAAATGTACACAAATGTAATTCACTTCTAGATTTCAAATTATACTATAAGAAATGATCATAACTATTTGGTAATAGAAAAAGGGAACAGAAAAGGAGATCACTGGAACTGAAAAACTAGAAACAATGTAATTTAATAATCCAATATTTGATGTACTCATAAATTACTTAAGGGAGATCTGCCCATCTGACAAGAATTGCTGGGAAAACTACAAAGTAATCTGGTAAAAATCAGGGTTATAGTAGAGGTCACACACAAAAAAACTGAACACTAATACATGACTTGAATATTTTGTTTTGTAAACAGTATTTAAAAATATGAAATATAAAACTAGTTTTCAACATTCATTTCTAAAAAGATTTTGAGCTCCAAATTTTTCTCCCTCCTTCCCTTCCCTCCCCCCTCCTCAAGATGGCAAGCAATGTGATATAGATCATATACATATACATTCATGAAAACAATTCTACATTAGTCACATGACCTGAATATTATTAATGGCTGAAAGTTAGAGAAGTGCCAAATCAGACTCCTTTCACAACTATGACTAGATGTAGAATTCTTAAACAAAGAATTTGGAGATGATTCTGAAGAATAAAATGGGTTAGGATACACATCTAATTGTGGTTTTGAAATGAATCAAACATATGACCTTGAAATCATTCTCTAATAACTGGCCTAACTGGCCAAGATTAATGGGGTGGAGTTTAAGAAAAAAATTCTAAGGCTTATTTGCCCTCTGGTGGCCAGGCACATGAAATCTGCTGTATGTACCCTAGAAGAAAGGTATTTACATAGCAGATAATGTATGCTCTCTTGAAAGCTGAAAGCAAAGTGAACTGTTTACCCACAGTCTAAAATCACCTTTGGAATTATAATGCAGTTTTACCCAAAATTCCCCCCCAAAACTGTTCTTCAAATGTCAGTGATTCTCAAAACCTGTAATTTGAAACATTTCCTGTACTAAACCAACCTCAGAGTCAAATAGCTGATCTATAAAAATCTCCATTATTAGAGCTATTATTCACCCACAAGTGATCCATTTGTCATGAAAATTATTACTCACTAGTTACAAGATCGATGACATGACAAAAGCACTAAGATGTGCATTTCCCCACTGCCTCAGGTCTCTATTTGTGGTTTAGACCTGTCAGCATCTCCACAATTTCAGCCACCTGGGGAACCTCGAAGAGCAGAAATTGAAGCCCATTTACTCTCTCAACTTGTGCTTGCTTCTCTTTCCCAGGCTTTCCTCAATATCTTCCACAGGGGGTCCACGCAAGGTAGTGAAGGCTCTCCTCTAAGTCTCTTAAGATTATACAGCTACCAGTAGAGCACTGAGGCCGCTATACGTTATCCCTCAATCTATGATTGTGTATGTGATACATGACTGGCCCATCCCCTCTTCTGATTGTTTGGCTCCTGGATGTTATCTTTTATACCACATCTGCTGCAGTCTTACTTTCACCCACTAAGTTCCTCTCCATTGCTCTCTGGGTCACTTATAATTTTTATTCTTTACAATATTATAGCTAGAAGAAGAATAGTCAACATTTACATAGCACTCTAAGATTCTGCAAAACATTTTATATAATCCTCACAACAAAGAAAGATCCTCACAACAACTATGAGGTATTTACTATTAATTATAAAAAAATATAGTTTTGTTTCAGGGAGTAGCTTGAGATCAGTGAAAATGCTGCACAATTTCCCACACATAATTAAATCTGCTTTTTTTCTTACTCTTATGCCTGAATCACAAGCAGAAGGCCAAGGTCAGATAATTCTAAGAAGGTGGAAAGTGTTGGTCTTGGGCATTACCAAGTAGGAACAGCCAACAACATTCAACAGTAGATGGGGAACAGAGCTGGACTGAAGTACAAAAGTTCAATCCAAAAAGTAAAGCTAGAGAAATGAATAAATATACTGATTGAGAGATATACACATAAAAAAAGAGTAACCACAGAAGGCCAAAAAAAAGACTCAATGAAAAAATGTCCTGGTCTTCAGAATTATAAGAGTACCTGGAAGAAATTAAATGAAATACAAAATGCAATATTAACAGAAATGACAGCTAGGGAAAAAAAAGAACGACAAGGAGAAGACAATGGTAAGCCTTACCCAAGAACTGAACTCCCTGAACTGTTTAGGGGCCAAACAGAAGATAATGACTCTATGAGACATGAAATATTAAAACAAAATCAAAAGACTGAAAAGATAAAGTATATATGTACGTGTGTATAAGCAATTTGAGCTAGAAAATTAAACTGTATCAAAAATGGAAGATAAAATAAAGGAAACTATTAGAAAATACTTTGCCCAAATATTTACCAACAAAACTTATTGTAACTATATGAAATGGATGATACTTACAAAAATATAAAATATCCAGACAATATAAGGAATAGATTATTCAAATAGTTCACTATAAAAATGAAATTGGACAAACAATAAATGAATTCCCAAAGAAAAAGATCCCAGGATCATAGAGATTTTTAGGTGAATACTGTAAAACATTCTGAGAATAATCCATTTAAATATTATATAAACTTTTGCAAAAATAGGAACTCTTTCTGGGATACAAATATGGTCTTGATACTTAAACCAGGGAGAAACACAGCAGAGAAAGAAAACTATAGGATAATGTACCCAAAGAACACTGACAAAAATACTGAATAAAATTTTAGCAAAGAGATTATAACAACATATTTTTAAAAACTATACATTAATACTAGTTTGGATGCTTGCCAGAAATGCAGGGTTGGTTCACTATAAGGAAAACAATAATTGTAACACAGTCTATCAATAACAAAAATCATGATTATATCAATAGACAAGCTAGAGAACTCAAAAAAGTCAACTAAAAATTTAACTGAAACCATGTTTAGCAATGTTGCAGTATATAAAATAAATCCACAAACATTCTAGTTAATATATCAATGTTATGTTAGTATTATACCAACATTAAATGAGAACATATAAAATTATGTCATTATATTATACTATATAAAATCATACATATCATTATACCAATATTATATATCAGTATTTTTGTAAAATTACCAACAAAATTCAGTAGGAAAAGACAGAAAAAGAAATTCCATTCAAAATAATTAAAGAATGCAAAAAATATGTGGGAATCTATCTACCAAGATATACACAAGAACTACCTTACTAAAGCCATAAAACAATCTTCACAGAAATAAAAGCAGACCTGAAAAATTGGAGAAATGTTAATGTTCATGGTCATGGTCAGATTGTGGTAATAAGAAATTATTTCTATACCACCTAATATATTTTACTTATTTTTTCCATAGAATCAAACCATCAAAGGATTATTTTATATAACTAAAAAAATAATGAAATTCATCTAGAGGAACAAAAATGTTAAGGGAAATAATGAAAAAAAAAGTGGGAAGGGGGCCTAGCAAACCATAACAAACACCATTACAAAGTAGTAATCATCAAAACTATTTAGTCTAGGTTAAAAAATAGAGAAGTAAATTGCCAGACACTGTGCTAAGTGCTTTACAATTACTATCTCATTTGATCCTCACAATAGCCCTGAGAGGTAGGTGCTATTATTATACCCATTTACAGAGGAGGAAATTAAGGTGAACAAAGGTTAAATGACTTGCCCAGGGTCACATGGCTAGTAAGTGTCTGAGGCCAAATGGGCTCCAGGTACAGTGTGTCACCTAGTTGCCTATACATTAAGTGTAGGCCAATATAACACACCATATATATCAAGATAAGCTTCAAATGGATACCAGACTTAAATATAAAAGGTGATGCCATAAACAAATTAGGAGGGAGGGCAGCTGGTCCAGCAGCTGGCTGGAGGGACCCCAGAACACCAGCAGCTGTGGTGATTCCAGAATTATCAACACAGATATACCTAGGACAAAATGAGAGTTAGTGCCCTATGGACTTTGGGAACAGTATTTGGGGAACACGTCAGCTTCTTCCCCTGGGAGCAAGAAGCAGCTGAGGAGCCTCGGCACAGACACCATTTTGCAGCGTCAGTGGCAGTTTCAGCTCCTGGTCTGCAAACTGTAGGGAGATCCAGCAATCAGTCTGGGGGTTAATCGCTCTTGCTTTAACCTGCTTGGATCTGAATTGTGGTCTGGGGGCGGGGGAGGTCTGGGGTGGGTATCCAACTTGTGCAGGATCTGGCAGCTTCTACACTGAGGGATCGAAGGGCATGGAATATGATATTCCAGAGGGCAAAAGACCTGGGATTAAAACCAAGAATCACCTACCCAGCAAAACCGAGTATCGTGTTTCAGGGGAAAATATGGTCATTCAGTAGAACAGAGGACTTTCAAGCATTCTTGAGGAAAAAACCAGAGTTGAATAGAAAATTTGATATTCAGACACAAGAAGCAAGAGATGCTTGAGAATGTAATCAGGGAAAAGAAATCAAAAGGAACTTATCAAAGTTGACTATTTACATTCCTATATGGAAAAACAATAACTTTGTCTGATGAAACCTTTCTCAGTATGAAAATAATTGAAGAAGGGTATATGGGCATATGAATACATATGTGAATGTGTGTATATATGTTTACAGGTATACATGGATAGAGGGCACAGGTTCAATTTGGTGGGAAGGGATGATACTTAAGGGGTGAAGTTAAGAGGTGAGAGAGGAAAGTGGCAAGAGGAGAGGGGAGAGACAGGGTAGTGTAAACTATCTCATGTAGAAGAAGCAAGGGGAAGTGGCTGCAGGGGAGGGGAAGAACAGGAAGACAAAAAGGCAAAACCATATTCTCACTGAATTTGGCTCAGGGAGAGAATGACATACATACTAAATGGGATATCTCACCCTGCAGGAGAGTAGCGGGAAGGGGGATATGAGGGGGGATGATGGAAGGAAGGGCATTCTGGGGGGAGGGGACTTTGAAAGTACCCACTTTCAAAGAGGGACAGAATCAAAGTAGGGAATGGACCAGGTGGAGGGTGGGATGGGTGAGAGGGAAACATAAGCAGTCTTTTACAATATATCTGCTATGGTAATGTTTTGCATAGACATACATGGACAACACATAGTGAACTGCTTATCTTCCCAGAGGGAGTGGGTGACAAGGGAGGAAGGGAAGGGATCTGAAATTCGAAGTTTTAAAATTAAATGTTTCAATTGTATATAAATACTATTATTAATACTATTTTGCATGTAATTGGGAGATAAGATGTGCAGGCATTGGGGCACAGAGATTCACCTTGCCCTAATGGCAAAGTTGAAGAGGGTATGGAAGAAGATATGGGAGAGAGCAGATTGGATGAGGGGATATTTAGTGGGACTGCTATTCTGGGGTGGTGGGTAGGGGAAAAATGGGGAAAAAATTGTAACTCAAAATCTGGCTGAAATGAATGATATAAACCAGAAGTTAATAAAGCATTTGTTAAAATTTAAAAAAAAAACAAATTAGAAGGGCAAGAAACAAATTATCTTTCAGACTGATGGATAGAAATTAATGATCAAACAAGCATTAGAAAAGATCATAGAGGGGGCGGCTAGGTGGCACAGTGAGTAGAGCGCTGGCCCTGGAGTCAGAAGGACCTGAGTTCAGATCCGGCCTCAGACACTTAACACACACTAACAAAAACCTGGCCGTGTGACCTTAGGCAGGTTACGTGACCCCAATTGCCCTCCAAAAAGCAAAAAAGAAAGGATCATAGAAAATAAGAATAATTTTAGTTAAAAGTCTCATGTCCAAGTTACATAAAAGACTGATTAAATTCATAAAAAGAACCATTCCCCAATAGATAAATGATTGAAGGACATTTATCAAAAGAAAAAAAAGCTATAAAGAGCTACATGAAAGAGTGACCTGAATCACTACTAATTAAGAGAAATGATCCATCGGATTGACAAAAATGACAAAATAGGATAACTGCTGGAGGGGTTTTAGGAAAAGAGAATTTAGAAGACTTGGTAGTTTTAACAGGCTTGTCAACTACTTAGCTATGTGACTGTGGACAAACGTAAGGAATTTAACTTGTCTGACTTTTAAAGCCTTTTCTCATTCTATCTTTTCAGCCTCTTTTATACATTACTTCCCTTCTTGAACTCTGATATAGTTAACTTGGCTTTCCCTTCTTTTGATTGTATTCTACCTCCCTGCCTTTGCAGGAAAGGACAATCATTCCTGAAATGTCCTCTCTTACATCCTCCTCAGAGAATTCCTAACTTCCTTGAAGACACAACTCAAGTGCCACCTTGTACACCTGGAGTTTCCAAGCTTGGTCAACTGAAAGGAGTCTAAGATTGCAGGAGGTTCCATTGATTTTTTAAAAATAGAATTGGTTTCCTTTGGAATCCTACATATTTTATTTTATGCTTTTAAAAACACTGTTCTGAGGAGTCCATAGGTTTCCTCAGATAGCCAAAGGGGACACAAAAAATGTTAAGTATTTCTGTTCTACCTAAAGCCTTCTTGGAGTCTTCAAATGATGATGATAACAATTATAATAATAATAAAAGTTAGGGCTGGTCCTTCTGCTGCTACTACTGTGTGCTCTCTATCATTCTGTCTCACTCTCTCACATACACTCACTCCCCTAAGAGGATGTAAGATCCTTAAAAACACAGGGGATTTCATTTTTTGTCTTTGTCTCCCCCGTGCTCAATATAGTACCTGGCACATAGTAGGTGCTTAATAATGTCTTCTGATTATTGATTTTCTGGGCCTCAATAAATGAAGTTGGACTAGATGGTCTTTGAGGTTCATTTCACCTCTAAAATTTTAACTTTAAAGATACTTCAAATGTTAAATCGTGTTAAGATTGAGGAAAACATATGAACTGATAAAGTGAAATAAGATCTAAGGATATAATAACCATAATATAAATAAAAACACCACTCTAAGTTATCAGAACTCAAATTAAATGCAATGACTAAATGTGGTTCCAGAGGACTGATGACGAAACATACTTCTCTCCTCTTGATAAATGGGGCAATCATACAGAATAACACATTAACTATAGATACGGTCACTATGATGGTTTCTGCTTAACTAATTTATTTTACTTATTACAAGACAGGATTCTATGTGTGTGTATGTCAGTGGGAGAAGTTGTTGGGAATTAACAGCCAAATTAGAAACCAAAAGCATCAATATAATGAAAAACCAATAACGTTTTCATTACAGTTCAATAAAAATACAATCCGCTGCAAAATGAGTGTATTTTGGTGGTGAAATAAGTCCTACCAGGATAGATCTTGATGAGTTTATCTGGATCTATTGTGTCAGTACAGGCCTTTAAAAATATGTTAATAATACGGCATGATATTAATCGAGTCATTTTAGAATCTTCTTCCAGTGTATTAATAATTTGAGGCATCAATAAGTCTTGTATTTCTATTATCTGCAATTAATAAGAAAACACAAGAAATAAAAAGATTGGCTTCTAATTCAAAATTGAAACTAACCCTGCTGATAAGAATTTTATATCAAAGACCTGGCATACATTATGTGTGTTTATGAATATAAAATGAGACATGGTTTTTATGTAAATTTTTAATGAATAATGGTCATTTCTGACATTCTCTCCCATGAAGCAACTCCCTTTCTATAATTCATTATATAGCATGACAGGATGATTCAAGAATGTATTTTTTCTTCCAATTGGCATTTTAGTAATACTTTCACTTAATAATAATATTAATCACTTCTTTAGTGTACCACAAGATGGTGCTCATGCACTGGAAAGATATTTTGAAATAATTTTTTTTGCCCCTTATGTGCTCTCCTATTGCTTTGCAGAAGAAACTATGAATTCAAAACAGCAGCAGCAACTACTTTTAATAATTGTTTAATTTATTTTCTCAGCTAAGGACTGATGAGGGACATTTTCCCAGCAAGGCACATCTTGATACTAAGTACACCATGGTTAAATTTTTATTACAAAAGCAACCTTTGTCAAGGAGACAAAAACTTAGAAAAACAGAGTAATTCTTCATAAATGCCTGTGATTATCAGAATGATGAGGATATATGTTTATGAGGTAAAACATACTAACCATGAAAACTTCACTGACTAGACCTTTCCTATTTCTATGTTTTGTTATATCTCTAAAAGTTTTCTTCTTGTTCTCAACACAGCTACAGGCTGAGAATTTTTTCCACATCAAAACATTTTTACAATAAGGAAGATCTCTGAACTTAACTAGAGATAATTTAGTTGATTAAAATGTAATGGCTGAGTTTTATGAACAAAATATTTTGTTATAAATACTGATGTTTTTGTAACCAATTTTTAACAACTCTTATCTGTTCAAAGTTTCTTCTCAGAAAGTATTCCTTTACATTTAATATGGCTTGGAAATGTTTTTTGGCACTAAACATGTTTTCTTAACATATGCTTTACAAATGAATTTGAGAACTGTACCTGTTTTGATGAAAGTATCTCACTGTGAATAAGAGCCCAAAGGCATGATATGGCTGTAGTGCGAATGGCAGCTGCTGTTCTTCCAGCATGCCACTGAAGATTAGGAACCAATATGTCTTTTATCACTGTCTCAAGGTGGTGGTGGAATTGTCTAAAATCAAACAATGGAAAAGCAAATAAAGGAGGTAAAGAGTTGCTTCATAAAGGGGAAAAAAAGTAATTCCAAAAAACTTATTATATTTAGCAAAAGAAAAACAGAATAAATCAATGGAATTCTTAAATATTACATTGACCAAATGTAAAGAAAGGAAACTGATCCCATTCCTTTGGTGGCTGCCTGCTCTTAGGAAAAATAGGAAGGTTTGCCCATTCATTCATATGCCTAGGATTACTCTTAAACCCACTTAAAAGAGGAGGTGGCCAGTGCAAGGAAGGAGCCATCAAGCACAGCCTTCTTATTTTGGGGTTGTAGAAGGACCCAAAAGACATTTGGCTTGTGGCAGTTAGGGAAAGTGGCTGCATGGCAGCACATGGCTGCTTTTTAGGTAATGGCAGAGAATGTAAGCAGGCTCATAGGAATATGTTTACAGTTATACATAGATAGATGGCATAGGTTGAATTTGTTGGGAAGGGAGGATACTCAAGGGGTAAAATTATGAGGTGAGAGAGGAAAGTGGCAAGAGGAGATGGAGAGAGACAGGGTAGGGTAAACTATCTCATGTAGAAGAAGCAAGGGGAAATGGCTGCAGAGGAGGGGAAGAATAGGAAGGCAACAAGGCAAAACCACATTCTCACTGAATTTGGTTCAGGGAGAGAATGACATACATACTAAATGGGATATCTCAACCTTCAGCAGAATAGGGGGAAGGGGGAGGAGAGGGGGGATGATGGATAGGAGGGCATTCTTGGGGGGAGGGGAGGTTGGAAGTACCCACTATAGAAGAGGGACAGGATCAAGGAGGGAATGGACCAGGAGGGGGGTGGGATGGGTGGGAGGGAATTATAAGCAGCCTTGTACAATATATCTACTATGGTAATATTTTGCATAGTTATACATGTACAACACATACTGAATTACTTATCTTCCCAGAGGGAATGGGTGACAGGGGAGGAAGGGAATGGATCTGAAATTTGAGGTCTTAAAATTAAATGTTTCAAATATATATAAACACTATTATCAATACTCTTTTGCATGTAATTGGGAGATAAGATGTACAGGCATCGGCGCACAGAGATTCACCTTTCACCCTGCTCTAATGGAAAAGTCGAAGGGGGTAAGGGAGAAGATATGGGAGAGAGCAGGATGGAGGAAGCGATATCTTATGGAACTGCTATTCTGGGAGGGTGGGTAGGGGAAAAACATGGAAAAAAAATTGTAACTCAAAATCTGTTGGAAATGAATGATGTAAAACAGAAGTTAATAAAGCATTTGTTTAAATAAAAAAAAATTTGATGCTACAATATTGCATTATGTAAATGTATAGTAGTATAGTACTATAAACAATTCATTACATGCACACATTCCTTGCTGATGCATGCTGGACTTCTGGACAATGTGGGACATGCTTGCCTGCCAATACTTGCTTTTTAAGACCTGTTGGCAGACTTGACCACTGATTGGTTATAAGTTACATTTTGTGTGTTTATTTGGAAAATAAGGTAACCATTATGACTTTAACTCTGTTATATAACAAATGAAACATGTATGAATGGTTTTTTCAAACTGTCATCTAGTTCTAGATACCACAGGGAGTGGTATCACCTACTTTGGGAACCTCTGCTTCTTCTCCAACCTCCTCATTTACAGATGAAAAATCTAGAGTCCAAAGGGAATGTGAGGGTCAGAATCTGAATGCAAGTCTTCTAACTCCAAATCCAGAGTTCTTACCACTATACTAGGCTGCCTCACCAGAAAGTAAGTACAATATGACTTAAGGAGGGAGGGGCCGTTAATAACTAGGGAGATGAGGGAAGACTTCATGAAGGATGTAGCTCCAGAGCCGAGTCTTGATGAAAGCTTCTAACGAGCAAAAGCAGACCCTGTTCTAGGCAGGAAGCAGGAGATAGAACACTGCCTTCAAAGTACTGCAAGCAGTCTGGCTGCAGTGTAGAGTGTATAGAGGGAAATAGTGTATAATAAGGCTGGAAGGGATATTGAAGTCAGGAAATAATATAGAAAAAAACAATCCCAAAGAATTAAAAAAAGGAAAAGCAAAACTAACATTTACCATGTGCTTATGCTTGTCTACTTATTTACAAAATTAAACATAAAGGCTGTGAATATAAAGAATTTATTTACTTGCAAGTAGAAAGTCCTCTTGGATAGCACCTACATGAACAAATGGGGTAAAATCTCTAATGAATAAACCCTTCCAAGATGGATATAAATTATCAGATACTTTCAGAGTTTCATAAGGAAATCTGTTCCTTTTAAAATGCCAGAAGATTTTTATAATCATACCTTATGTACCACATTAAAATGGCCACTATTCAGAAAGCTGAGCATCTCAGCCATTTTATTTTTTTGTATTGTCTACATGTGAAAGATTACTGTCACACAGGATGTCTGCCCCCTGGACCTAGAATGTACTGCCTGCTCATTTCTGCCTTGTACAATAACTCATTTCCTTCAAGGGAATATCTTCATATTCCCTAGTAGAATGTGGGACCAAGATCATTTTCATCTGTTCTTGTGTCCTTCACAACACTATCTAGCACATATAGGCATTTAATAAAGGTTTACTTGCTTTCTGAATAATACTCTCAGGGGCTGTTCTCAAAAACTGGGTCAAAGGGTATTACCTTCAAAATTTACCTTACTGTCAGATTGTTTTCTAAAATTTTTTTTGCTAATTTATAATTAATTCCTAGGTATCTATTCTGTGTTTCCATTTTTGCTATCCTAGAGGTAAAATTCACCTTAAAGTTTATGCTTTTTTTTCCTGCATACAAACACAACCAACAATTTCTCTAAAACAACTTAAATTTAAATTATTCAAAATCCTGTGGAAAGCTACCTGATTTCTAAAACTGATTCCTTTGCAGAAGTTAAGTCTGTTTTCAAGTGGAATTCCTTAGTATGGCACAATTCAAAAGACTAATGTTTCTTTGCTGAAGTTCAAAAAAGCACAATAACTCTGTGCTATATTTGAATATATTAATGCTATGATTATAATTATTGGGTCCCAAAGAGCATCAATTCAACTTTTCCATTATAGGATCTATTATCTATATGAATCTATTCACTAATGGGCTTCCTGCCAAACTTAAATGTTTCTATTGTTTTATGGCAACAATAACTAAACTTCTCTCATAGGGCTGTTAGGATCAAACGAGATACTCTTATCTTAAAGAACTTTGCAGGCCTTAATATATAAGTTGGCAATTATGGATCTTACTTAGGAAGTTCTGCAACCCATACCAAACAAACCCATAGGCAAATAGTTCCAAATTATATTTGGTTATAATTTTATATTTAGATTGCTCCTGACTAATCCACCTCAATACCCTAAGCACATTTCTTTCTCATTTCCCTTTTTGCTATTATAATACTTGTCTTATTTTTCTTCATATGTTTTATTATTTTCTATCAATGGAAACATTTTAAGAAAGTTCTTCAAATCGATGGGATTTTTAAGATAAATACAGAAAGACACTTTTAGGATCATATTAAAAGATGCCAATACCTTAATAATAGTAGTTTGTAAGTGTACCACAAGGTCATTACAAAATTAGAACATTTAACAGATAAGAGCATTAAAATGAATATACTCCAAAAATTTTTCCCTTAAATGGAATTTTAATGACCATACTGAAATAATTCTGATTTAATATTTCTGTGACTCATTATTTAAAATAACAATTTATTCACCTCTAACAATTTCATTGTTCACTTTCATCCAATAGTAAGTCACTTAGAAGATCATCCAGTATTTTTGAAATCATCTCAGTTGTTATAAATCACAAAGGCACATAGAATGGATGAGAATTAAGTGCCATTTCCAAGCCATGCTGCCTGCTCTCTGGTCAACCACCTCATTCTTCTCTTCCCCCCTCCCAAAAGAATCCTGGCCTCTTTCATGCAATGCTGGGCTTTGCTACTTCTAATTTACCTTGTCTGGGATTGGACCTCAACAACACTTCCTTAAAAATGCTGCACCCCACACCTTCGCATGGCCCTCTGTCCTCTCCCCCACCCCCAGGTCACCTTTATGTGTTGTCTTCCCCTTTTAAAAAGTGAGCTCCTTGAAGGATTGCGTTCTTATATTTATGTCTCTAGTGTTTGGCCTTCCCTATACGACAGGAACACAGTAAGCACTTCATAACTGATCTACAATCATTTTTCAATAATTTATATGGTGACTTATATAAGGTAGGAATATACTTACTTCTGAGAATCCACAGTATTGTTTGATTCTAAAAACACTTGTGATAAGATTGTGAAGAGAGTCAGGCGCATCTGTGGATCTCTGGTTGGTTGAAGACAAGTCTTAATGATAGGAATAAAGTAATTAAGGGCTTTACCCAATACAGGACCTGGGAAACAAATTGAAAAATTGTTTTTAGTAGCTTGGAAGTTTATTTATATACTCTATATCACCCAGAAGATTTAAGTCCATAAGATGTCATTACAAATTATACATATTTTCATTTATGACAAAACTTATAAAATCTAGAAGAGGAATGAATGTTTTTCATGACTTAAGTATATACTAGACTTAAATGGAAAAGATGATTAAAAGAGTATAAGAGTGTTTTTGTGTCTGGATGCTTGAGTATTTTTCCAATAAAAGTAGCTGAGGACAATTTAAACAGAATACTGTACTCATACATTTAATTAAATAACTTTATGCTTTCAAACTTTTTTTTCATCCCCCTCCCCAAGTAAAATTATTTTATTTTTTCTAATTACATGTAAAGATAGTTTTCAACATTCACTTTTGTAAGATTTTGATTTCCAATTTTTTTTCCATCCTTCCTCTACCCCTCAAACATTTTTCGGAAGAGCAATTAATAAGAAATTTTCAAATAATAGTTAAATGATCAACCTAAGTTACCTAGGTTTCTTAATTTACCTACAAGTACTCAAACATTTCTCAAATTTGATGTGGTGATGCTAATACTGATTTAAAATGTTCTAGGCTACTGAGACTTTAAATAACAGTAACAATATTCCATATCTGGAAATTCACTGTCACAAAATAATCTCTGGAGTCTAAACTTGTATTCCAACAGTGCAAAATAACACAAACCATAAAACATTTTGTTTGCTATACACTGTGCCAATAAATAAAGTTTTAATTAAGAACAAAAGGATTTTTTTGGAGGGCAATTGGGGTTAAGTAACTTGCCCAAGGTCACACGGCTAGGTTTTTGTTTGTTAAGTATCTGAGGCCAGATCCAAACTCAGGTCTTTCTGACTCCAGGGCCGACGCTCTACTCACTGTGTCACCTAGCCGCCCCTAAAGATCCTTTTGCTAGTAAATAATTTATAAACAAGGAAAGCAATCTTCACCAGAGTCTCAAAACATTTGAATCAAAATCCTTGAAAATGAAAAAACAGGCAGTAGGAGGGAGTAGCACAATTAAACAAGATGCTTTGTGTAGGAATGAAAAGAAAATGAGAATTATTTTAAAAGGACTTGTACCAGACAAGCCAAAAAACATAGACGACAGGCACCCATCAGCATGGATAAATGTGTTGCTTGGAATTTTGATGATTTATTTTCTGCTAGCAACATATATCAGGCAACATCTAGAAATTATCCACCCAGAGGAAGAGAAGAATATCAGATGGTTTCACTCTCCCAAAGCTGACTGAAGAGTTCTATTTATAATGAAAAGTCAACACAAAGTAAAAAACTGTAACGCATGGAACTAAAGACAAACATGAACTGCTGTGAAAGAGACCCTGATATAAGAGTCTTTCATTGCCTTTACAACAGCCTGGTAAGGTAGGCAAAGTGTTTTGTAAACCTTAAAGGATTATACAAATATAAGTTACTATTAGGTTTTATTCATGAATCTTAACTAATTATTAATGCAAAAACTTCATGTATATTTGAAGGTTGCTCTGAGCAAATTTTGTGTAATGGAAATAAAAATTTGACTTTTTCTTTATCCTAAGGAACTGAAAAAAATATTTTAAAAACTAGTTAATAATTGCAAAAGCTGAATTATAACTTTAAGTAAATTAAATTTAATTTTAAATTGTTTAAAATGACACCATCAAAATTGAAATAAAAATATACTTCATCGTGTGTATATGTGTGTGTTTGTGTGTGTGTATGTATACATGTATAAATGTACTATACTTAATTCTGTCCATTGGGAAAAAGAGATCAAAGGGGATGGGGTCAAAATTCAAAAAGGTTGTTTTGGTACCTTGTATTCAATAAGGTAAACTACTGAAAATTTTCATAATCTATAAAATTTTCAGGGTGAAAGAAGAAAATTTACTTTATTAATAAAGTCCTCTGCAGATTGCTTATAAAACACTTCTAAATCCTCTGACCCTTCACACAAGCATTTATTAAGCAGCTACTGTGTGCCAGGAAATAAAGATAACAGATATAGCTTTTAAAAATAAAATTCTATTCCAACATTTAAATAATGTTCTTTTCTATTTATATTCTACTAACTCAAAGTGAGAATTCCAGAACTTAGCTATTAACACAAACTAGTTCTCAACAACAAAAAAGCAAAATACCTAGGTAATTACATTTAGAAGATGGGCTGTTTAAAGACAATTAGTTAAGTTGCACCAGGTTTCAACATAACCAGTCTGGTGACTGAAATGAATACTTTTTTTTTCTTTTCACACTGGTTTTCCAGTACAGAAATGTCCTCTAAGAAGCAAATTCAGAGTCAGTCTTATACAGTCAGAGTTATACAAAAGACATTTTAGATCCAGCAATAGATCCTGTGTGGGAACTGGAATCAACTTTTAGAAACAGAGTATGAAATATGGTGACTGGAATAATGTAAAGAGACAGAAGCCAAAAGTTTAAAAGCAAAGGAATACCAAAAGAAAGACAATCAGGGCGGCTAGGTGGCACAGTGAGTAAGAGCGCCAGCCTCGGAGTTGGGATGACCCGGGATCAAATCTGGCCTCAGAAAATGAGCACCCACACATAAATAATGATTAGCCGTGTAACCTTGAGCAAGTTACTTAACCCCAATTGCTTAAAAAAAAAAAAAAGACAATCATTGAAAGTTTGTTCCAGCCAAGAAACTTTTAAAGTCGCTCTTTAAAAGTCTCCGACATATAAGCAAGGATCAAACTACTTGCAGATAAAATAAAGTTGATTGTGTTCCTATAATTTCAAACACAGAAATTTAACTTGCTATCTAGTAATGATTAAATTTTCATCTTTATTTACCCCGTTTAGATTTTAATAATGGATAAGTATCTAGATTTTTCTCTCCAGTAGACAAAAATATCTGTGACATCCTGGGCATAGTTTTTTTCTGCCTTTATAAGCCTGTGTTCACCTGTTCCCTGCATAAAGAATGTCTCCCCTACTTTTCTGGAACTCATTTTAGACATTTTATCCTTCAAACTAGCATAGTGTTTTGCACAAAGGGAGAATTTTAAATTATCTCTCCTGGATCTATTTTCTAGGTCAGTGGTTTTTCCCATGAGATATTTCACATTGCCTTCTATTCTTTCATTTGTTTGGCTCTATTTAACAGCATTTTGATTTCTCATAAAGTCACTAGCTTCCAGTTGCTCCAATCTAATTCTGAAGGAATGATTCTCCTCAGTGAGCTTTTGAGATTCTTTTTCCATCTGGCAAATTCGGCTTTTTAAGGCATCATTGCCTTTTTGAGCCTCTTTTTGCCATTTGAGTTAGTCTATTTTTTAAGGTGTTCTTTTCCTCAGTCAGGCTGTTGACTCTCATTTCATACTTTTCTTGCATCTTTCTCATTTCTCTTCCCAATTTTTCCTCCACTTCTCTTATCTGCCTCTTAAGGTCCTCTATGGCCTGTAACCAGCTCATATTTTTCTTGGAAGCTTTTGGTGTAGGAGTTTTGACTTCACTGTCTTCCTCCTGTTCCATACTTTGATCCTTTTTATAGCTAAAATAGGAGTGTAAACTTGGGTTGCTCTGTTTATGTTGCTTCCATTGCCTGCTCATGTAGCCACTCAGTTACTTGACTTCTGGGCTTTTTGACACAGTAGGACTCTGCCATCAGCCAGGGGACCTTCTTACCAAACGCTGGGGTTTTCTCAGCTGTTGGAGGTTTTAGTGGGTGCCCTGTCTGAAGCCTCCACATGCTCTGGCAAGCTGGTCACACACCCTAGGACCTCCACCCTAAACAGCAATCCAGATCCAAGCAGGTTAAAGCAAGAGCGATAACCCTCAAACTGGTTGCTTGGTCCCCCTAAAGTCTGCAGGCCAGGGGCTGAAGGATTGTTGGGGATGCTAACTTCTGCAGATGTTTAAGATAATACATAAAGAAATAATGTAAAAGATGATCATATTCTCCAAGTTGAATAATCAAAACATATACCTAAGACATATATAATGATAGAAAAATACATTAAATTTATTACATTCTTCATCTTTTTCAGAATACAGGAACAAAATTTTAGCATGAAACAACCAATACTTTTAAAGAAACAAATCACACACTTCCATCAGACGAAACAGATAAACATAATAATTATACAATATGAATTTATTTGTAATATTTATAATTTTATAACTATAATTTATAATATAAAATTTTATAATAAACTATAAATCATGCCTAAAATAAAATAGAACAGGAAAACTTTCCTTAACAGTGAAAATAATTTAGAGTGTTTCTTGACATCCTATATTCTTACCTACATAAAATAACCATTTTGAGGGGGGGACTTACCTGACTGAGTGACAACTACTTCAAACTGTAGTAGTTCAACGGAATGGCAGTTCCAATCCTGATGTGATGAAGTGAGCCATTCCATAAGTTCATCCATATGCTGCTGATAGAGATCTAGGGTCCCATCACATTCCTGCATCAGAGCTAATAATTTCATTGTCTCCTGAACCTGTTAAATATAAAGGCTTGGAAGTAGTCCCAGTTTTTAAGATTAGGAGTGACATTAAACAACAGATTCACCAAAGTGATTTTTTTTCTTTATTTAACTCTTTCACCTCTTCAGGGACTCTAAAGTAAAAAGGACTTCAGTCAGTTTCTAAAGCTGGGGGCAATGCATTAAAGATGTTCAACGGATAAAGCAGGCCTCCTTTTAACTTGCACCTTTTCCTCAGGGTTTAAAAATATTAGGAAGTATTCAAGTCACCCTTATGGTAGCTCCTTGGTGGCCTCACCCAGTCTGTTTTTCAAAACCTGCTTCTTAACTTGATGGCTGTTCAACTTCCTCCTCTGTTGCTTCTAGGCATCATATATTTCTAGAGTCTATCTTTTGCCAGTATTTATGGCCCTATCAGTGTGACAACCTGTCT